>CP092088.1:59728768-59738768 GCA_029203775.1 Neoneuromus ignobilis | reverse complement strand
TTGTTTAGGGTAGTGATTAAAATTTTCCGTGGGGGAGATAAGAGACGACGTCGTTCGGCGAAAAGAATCGAACGCCGACGGCGAAAGAGTTGCTCGAACCGTCGGTGAAGTTCCGCGACGTGGATTGTTTTCTAGTAAATTACATGGACGGATCGTATCTTGGATCGTGCAACCCCTTTTTTTATTCGAATGCGTTGATTAGAGTTCACGGAATCGAAGAATCGTTCCATGGTGTGGATTTCCGACGGAGGGACTTGTACTTTTTGACGATGATTAATCGGTACAGAAAAATTAACAAGGGGGGAGCTTAATTGAAAATTGTAACATGTTTTTGTAGAATTATGCATACACGGTAAGAGGGCTGAAATTACAAATGAATTGGTTGTATTTCGGGATAAAAGACAAGTTGAGATTAATATATAAGGGTTATAAATAAAAATACTGATAGGGAATGATTTATAGCTTTTACATTTTTATCCATTAGAGTATTTGTAAATAAGTTTATTTGTTTCTAGATTTTTTATTTGGAATTTACATATATGATGATATATTTGGAAATAATGTGTAATTGTTTTTGGATAATAATACCACATAAATTTTATTTTAATATTTCAATATATGAAAATGCATTTGAATTTCAAACAAATGTTGGGAAATTATTAGAATATTGGAATACTGACTATGTTTGAAAACCGAATTTGATATAGAGAAGATTGAAAGAACAATACAGCAATATTTCTTTTAATCTAAAATAAACTCTAAAATGAAGAAAATTATATTTATTTTGTCATAACCGAGTTTAAGAAAATATTGAAACTTGTTTTATTGCATTCAGCAGATATAAACATTTATTAAAAAATTGGGAACTATTGAGAAGAAAATAGAAAAAAAAATTTGGTAAATCAATAATACAGAGTTAAAAAAATGAAATCTGATTTATGTAGGGAGCAGACATGGACGTTTAATAAAATTGAGAAGAAAATCTTTGAGAAAAAATTCAATCCAATTCATGTAAATGAAGAATATAGAATAAAAAAATTAAAAAATTGAGGAAGTTCTTAAAAAGAAGACATAATAGTCTTTATAAATATTATTAAAAATCCAAATGAATGTTTGAAGTTTTCAACGACACTAGAGAACTAATTATATTTATAAACCGAAGAAGATTAATGGACCGTTTATTTCAATCAATAAAAAAATCAGAATGAAGAAAATTATTTTATTGATTTATGATAATAATATGAGCTGAAAATAATACTGAGCCCTATTTTATTGCATGGAGAAGAAAAATGGATATGATTAGTAAAAAAACTGAAGCTGATATTCAAATTAAGAGAAAATAATGGATATGTTATGTTTTAATAAGGAAAATAAAATAATGAAAAAACACACAAACAGAACTTTGATTGAAATCAGTTTATGAAAAGATCTAATAAAAAGGAAGAGGATGGAATGAGAAGAAACTTGCTGGTGTTATAAACGAATTAAAACGTGAAATAAATGATAGAAGAGCATAAAAGAGGTACTAGAATGAGGCAATGGAAAATTTAAATTGTTTAATCAACCTAGATAGCCCGATAGAGGGTAATTTTGTACCCCATAATTTTATTAATTATATAAGTATTATTTTAAGTCCTCATATTTAATGAAAATCTGGTGTAGAAAAATACTCCACACGTCAGATCCTGTGAAAAGTTAAGTAAAATATTAGTTTATTGACCAAATGTCCATTTTAGGCTTTTCACCGGCAGTCTATAAATCAATTTTTTTCCTCCAGTGGTTATCAACCGAGAATCTATAATAGATTATTTTTCAATCGGTTGATATTAACAGGGTCTCAGTTAACAATTTTTTGGCAATGATTGTAATCTGCTTTTAGAGAATTTTAAATTTTGATCTTTTGAAATTGATTTAAATAATGGAATTAAATTATTCCAAAATCTGTATTAGTAGTTTTTTATTCATATATAATGAGTCAATCGGAAATACGTATCCATATTATTCATAAGCGATAAGTGAAATGTTAATATAATAACCAAGTTGCTATTATTGTATAAAAATCGATTACCAAGTATTTTTATTCTTGAGTCGACATCTCTTGAAAATATAAAACTTTCTTTATATTTACTAAAAAGTTATAAAAAATATGTAGAGGAGATAAATTTAAAATTGTAATTAGTCTTAATTTCAGAGAATAAATTTTTGTCATAAAATATAATAATTTTATGCAAGAGTTCTTTCTGGGAAAAAAGTAAGAATTTTAAGTCTTGTCGCAGACAAAACACGATGTAAAAATATTGTATAGTTAGTTTTAGTTTTTACTAAAAACCTTTTTGACTATTTATACATATATATATATATATATATATATATCGTTCTTTTCACGTTTCTATATACACAGAGTGGATGTTATCCGACGGCGGTGTCGTCGTCGTCGTCGCCGCCTCCACCACCACCGTTCCCACAACCACCACCACCGCCATCACCACCACCACTTACGACGTATGTGCTCGTGCTGTACGCTCGCCCTCAGCCACAACTCCCCAAAGTCTGTACGTATAAGAAATGCGCATATATCAACTTACATCAAGTGTCGTTTTTCCGTGTGATCTATGGACGAATTTCACCGATATGAATTTTTTTTCATCACGGCGGTTTGAATATGATATAATGATGGTTTTCTTTCTTCACGGATTGTATGTGGAAATATATACGTAATGCGCGCGTAGTCGAGTCGATTTTTCAACGGGACACACACACAAACGCACGCACGCACGACGAAGCATCGACCCATCCACCCATCCATCCACCCACTCGTCGGTTCGTTTTCTTTTTTTTTCGCGAAACCCTGTTTTGTTTTATCAAATGAAATTTTGAAGTACCGTGCGTGCGTGCATGTGTGTGTGTGTTGAAGAAGAACGAACGGGTAGAAGGACTGATATCCGTGATGATTTATTCGTCTGTGGTGGTAGTCGTGGTGGGTTTCTTTTTATTGCGACCGTTTGTAGTCGTTTATTTGGTTCTAATATTATAAATAGCTCGAATGTTTATTTTTATTGTTTTTGACATTTTGTAAGATAAGTTCTCGATGGACTTGTGTATATTTTTAAATCAAATTGAAGAATTAGGTTCTTTTTCATTCTACAGTAGTTATAATTTTTTTTATAACTACTGTAGAATGAAAGAGATAATGTTTAAAATTATTACACTGGTAATTATAGAAATTTGCAAATTTCATTTTACTTAATGAAACGATTTTATAAAACAGTTTTACTTAAGAAAATATTTTTTCTTTTATAGATAGATTAATAAATAAAAATATATTTCATATTCTTTTATAAAAAAATCCTTTTTAAAAAATATTTGCCGATTTAATTTCTACTTTTTTTGTTTCTGGATACGAATTTAACAATGGCATTATGTACAAGTACAGTTTCAAGTTTTTAACCCAAAATTTTCAACGTCTGCAAAATGACATTCGTTTTATTTAAATATCTAAAAAAATTTGGGACAATGAGAATTTTAAGACATTTTATCAAACTTAATTACACCCTCCCAGATAAACTATTTGAAATGGTGTTATGGCTGATAGATTTATGAATCCATATTTTTTTAAAAAAAATAGTAAGGTCACAAAAATATCATCCCCAAGAGTCTGTATGGGATCGTGACTGTTTTTTACGTCCTCTAGTCAAGAATAGTTCTCATATATGGTTACTGCAACATTGAGTCATTTTTCTCATAGCAAAAGTAAGAATAGAATTTCTTTGTGAACTTTTCGGTGAACGATTATTTCAAAAAAATCTAATTTGGTTTAGTTGCCCCATTTACCAGATTTTATTTCCCCTGACTTTTCTTGTAGTGCTGTTTGAAAATGTGTGTGAATATCAATAAAGCTTAAATCATTCCGTAACTCAAGAACAATATTCATGATGAAGTAACAAATTTGAAGACCTAAACTTAGGTTTAATAATAGAAAATTCTCCAAAAAGAGCCAATATTTTTCAGCAAGAAAATAGGAGGCATTTGAGAGATGTGACATTTCCTACATAGTTTTAAAAATCCATGAAATATTTTCTCTAGCACATTAAAGAAAATATTCCAAAATTATATTTTACATCTTTAGTTTAATTTAAGTTACCCTGTATAACAAAATAAGTACATTTTTGTCGCACTTTTGAATGATAGAATATTTTAGAAAAATCATTTTTTTAACATCAACTATTCAAAATAATCTCATATTGTTAAAAAATCGCTCGAGATTTTTTTAAAAAATAACTAAATAAAAAAACTTGAACAATAATAATTTCAGTTATTTGTAACATTGGCATTTACACCGAATAGTTTAAAAAGTGATTACAGCATCGATTCCATTCAGAAAAGTTCAGAACATTCGAACTGACTTCTAACCGAAACCCGTTAACTGTAATCAACTCGTCTGTAAAAAAGAAGAAAAAAGCTCAAACGGCGTAACCGCAAACGATTCGAATTCAGTTCAATGGACAAAAAAAACTCCGAACATGGAATGTCAGACATGTGTGTGTGTCTAGAAAGACGTTTCTGAAACGATGTTTCAAACTGAGAATTTGTACTTTTGAAATTTTGCGTGATGTTAGCACGGTTTAAAACTTAATTAGCAGATATGAATGCGCGCATACAGCTAAATTGGAATTTCAACAGCTCGTATGCAATTTTGGTTTGATTCGACTAGCGCGTCTGGAAATAATTTCAAGGGCTTGCACGATTCGCGTTTATAACGCGTTAGATTGTTTCAATTTTAGATTAATCTGTACTTATATTCATATTATCAATTTATCAGGAAAATCCTTTTTAGAAAATTACTTATACAATTCTGGTTTTCATGTCTAGTCAAATTGATTTCATAAATAAATACAATTACTTTTATTTCATGAACTTGTTTATCAAATAAAATAGTTTTATTTTTATAAAAAGAATTTTGTTAGAATTTTAACAAATTTCGTGCTCTTAAATTTCGTTTTCTTGAAATATTTTCTTATTAAATGAATCATTTGCCATATTACTACTCTGCAAAATATTCAACGTTTTATTGATTACTTTTTTTGTTAAGATGCATTTCTATACTTATTTTAGTGTCTTTACCAGCAAGCAATTTATTTGTGTAAATGATTTTAGGTACAGATTTTTATTTATATATGACAAAAAAATACTTTATTGGTTATTTAATTTTCATCAAAATACTCTATTAAAGAGATTAAAAATGAGTGTAATTATTGTACTATTTATAAATTTTGTGTTGTTAAATTGTTTATATTTACAAAATCTTGAAATTTTACATTTTAATTTTCTATATAATAAGAATATTTAAAATTAATATTGAATAAATATTGTTTTATATTTATTTTCTTTACTCCGATTAAAATTCATATAAAAAAATTGTTTCAAGCTACAGAAGGTTTTATTTTTCTGGATTTTGCATACTACCAATATCTAGCAAGTGAAACAGAAATGTAACCATTATTTACCATTGAATTAAATATGATTAATAATTTTTTTTAATCTTGTAATGATTTTTGTAATTTGATTTTCTTTGCTGGTGTAAATATTGGAACATGTCTACGTTTGAAGAATTTTTTTATCTCAAACCACTCGTTTTGAGTGATTTAGATATTTTAAACTGAGAATAAATTCAATTAGAAATGATAAAAAAATCAATTAAATATTCAAAAGAGCAATATTTCTATTTAAAATTTTAGTTCTCACTTGAATAAACTGCCCAAGAAACATTTCAACTTTTGAATAATATTTTTATCTCAATCTACATGTTTTGAGTGATTTAGATGCTTTAAAAAAAGAAAAACTTCAATCAAAGATGATAAAATATCGACTAAATATTAAATTTTGAAATTAAAGAAATATTTTTTAAATTTACAAATTTATGTACAATATATTAATTTTTATGAATTGATCTTAGATCAATCTCCAGATTTTCATTCATCTATTAAATTTTTGAAAACAGTGTTTTTTAATGATCTCAGTTTTGGAAATTAAAAAATATATGAATTAAGTCACGTGAATGAATCGGATGCAAAATGAAGATTACTTTGTTCTTTGCTCACAAACAACGATAAACATTCCAGTAACTAAACTCATTCCCAATACACTGGAAAAAACATCTAACCAAGACTCATTATATTTTTATAATTATGTTTTCAGTTTTGGAAATATAAAAAAAATATATGATGCCAAATCAGTAAATTTGTTGGTTAGAAAATGAAAATGACTGATCTTTTTTTACAAATAATGACAAATATTCCAGAATCAAATCTCATTTCCCAAATATTAGATAAAATATTTTGGCAAGACTCTTATGATATTTTTATAATTCTCTTTTTGATTTTGGAAGTACAAAAAAAAATATATGAAATTAAATCAAGTGAACGTGTTGGTTAGAAAATGAAGATGACTTTATTCTTTGCTTACAAACAACAACAAATATTCCAGTATTAAAACTCACTTCCAAAATATTAGATAAAATATCTTGGCAAGACTAATATGATATTTCCTGCAAAATTCTCAATCTCTCTAGTAGTCAATCATCGATTGGTAAGAATAAAATACAGAATATTGTTAACATTTTCATTAGTTTTTGAAACTGAAAACCTGTTTAGTCTTTTATAATTTTTGACTGAAGTTTTAGCTCATTTAAATCATGTAGATAATACAGAAAAGTTTTTTTTGATTTCAAATTTGAGTGTTTAATCAATCTTTTATCATCTTTAATTAAAGTTTTTCTTTGTTTAAAGCATTTGAATTATTTAAAATGTGAGGTTTGAGATAAAGATTTTTTTCAAAAGTTAAAGTTTTTCTTTAGAGCTAATCTAGATAAATATGGGGGTTGGAAAATGAAGAAATATTTTTTGTATTTGTTGATATAAAATTTTTTGTTATTTAAACGTAATTTTCATTGATATTAAAATATATATACATGAAAAAAATAACGATCTGTGATTACAGAATACTTTCTTAAAATCTTGTCAAGTTGAGGTGATTAGTTTGTCTGTAATTTAATTTTTTTTAGTAGAGTGTTTTAGAAGTTGCGTATCCATACGAAATTCCCTATTAAGATTTTATACTGCATAAATCTGACGTACAGTTTAAATAATGTTTATTATCGTTTCGGTACGATTTCTAATTGGATATTAACTCGACGGCTATAACAATAATTTCAAAATCATATTCTACACGCGAACGGAAGGAAAACCGTCGAGTGTCTCGTCGTCGTCGTCGTCGGATTTCATTCGTGCCGTGTGTTGCCCGTCAAGCGGTCGTTCAATTTATCCACCGGTCAATTACCGGTTATTACGTCGACTCTAATTGAGGTTTAACTGAACTCCTGAATGGATCCTTATTTCAGAATATTGCAACTAACCGAGAACGTCGTTTAACGACGCGCTTTATGTCGCGGACTTTCGTCCACAACATGCGTGTGTGTGTGTGTTTGTACATTTCTCTGAGCATTCCAGTGTTTGCGGAGGTGTGTTCTTGGCCATTTCGCTAATTGGATTGGAGGCGTAGTGACCGGACACCTATACTGTCGCGTTGCTGCGACTGCTGGTTCTGTATCCGTCGTTGCTTCTCGCCATCGCTGCTATTCAGTCTGTCATTGTGTACGTTGCCCGTACGGATAACTGTAATTGCAGGTATGGGCTGTATTCGGCGCCCCTTACGCTTTAATCACTGCACTGTTTGTGTAATGTACCGGCGGGGATGGGAATTAAACGGCAGAGTATAACATAATGGGTTCAGTTCGAGTCGTTCGTCGGACGACGTAATGATTTCATTACGGTGGCCTTTTTGTCGCTTGTAAACATTTCGAAATATTGTTGTTGTTGTTTTAAAAAACTGACGATTATTGCTGAAATATATGACGAGATATGTGTGTTTTTTTTGAGCATATACGGTTTTGTAGAGGAAATCTATAGATATTCTAATATTTTCTTTGCAATAAAATTAGAAAAATGTTGATTTTTCAATGATATTCTTTTATTGCTATATAGGTGATCCATTTCCACTGAAATCTGATCATTGTTATCTAATTTGTTTTCTTTTGAATATATAGGATCATCCAAATGTGACGCCAAGATACTTGTTTTATTAAAAAGAAACTATACACATGTTTCTTTTTAATAAAGCACAAATCTAGAAGTCACATTTGATTGATTCTATATTTGTTTCATTTCATGACTTTATATATAAATAGGTATTTTTAAGCATGATAGAAATGTACATTAAAATTAATATAAATTTCTATCACTCTTAAAAAATATTCTATATTATTCTTAAAACAACTTTTATATTTTTCTGTGAATTCTAAAGCTGCTGAATTATTCTTTAACGGTTATGTTTTACTACTATAAGTGAAAATGGATAAAATTTATTAATCAAAAACTGTTTTCTTTGAATGTAGAACAATATTTGGTTTCATACTTGATGAATTTCTTCCAAATTGATACGATCTCATTTTTATTTCTCTATTCACTTCATATAGTTTTTCTTTTGTAATAATAAACTATCCTAAAACATATAATTTTCATTTCAATTTATTCCATTTTTATTCAGTTTTATAAAGATCTAAAATTTTACTAAACATTTATCTGGTCTAATTACAGTTCATTATTATTACATTAATCAGTATTTTGCATCAAATAGTTTCTAATAGGATATTATAACAAGGTATTTTTTTCTAGTTACGTTATTAATCGAGTTGTTTTTTTATTAAATTTTCCATCATCCTAAACGATTTTTCACCCATTCAACGTAATAAATATACATGAAATTCTATATTAATTATATTATATATATATATATATATATATATATATATATACATATTTATATAAAGTATAATATTTTCAAGTATCCAATTAAATTTGTGTACGAGTACCGTACATAAATTTTCTGGTTGTGGGATTCGTTTCTATAACGACGATAATGAAAACATGACTAGAACTTCATATGAACTCAATACATGTTCGCCAAATGTGAACTTTACATAAATTTCATTATGCACATGAATATATATATATATATATATATATATATATATATATATAAATGAATAAAAATACACGTGAGAAGAGCAACATTCTCCTCCTATACATTTACATCCGGATGGTTCTGTTGTACTTGGATTATGATAAAGGGATTCACTAACTGGTATTTCAATGGACCCACAACCAATAATCAATTAACTATTATACGTTGATATGTACATAATAAATAAATGTTAACAAGCCTATTTTGACTAGTAAATCGAGTTAAATGATTTTTGTATATTTTAATTTCGATCGTTTTCAGTAAAATATTTTGTGAAATACACCTACGTGAGGGAACAAATTGAGTTATGTTTCGAAACTAACGCAGTAGTGGTTTGGTCTATTAAATTCAGTTAATAAATTGAAATGTAGATTTTCGTTCATGTAATGTAAATAATTTGTTTCGAGTGAATGTATGTGGGAGAAGATTTGTTTTAATAGTCAAGTATGTAGGAAGTTTAGGAATAAATTTTAAGAGCTGAGAGTGAAAATCGTAGATTATGTCAAATGGAGATTAAGTAAAAGTTTTTTATTTGTATGGAACAAAATTTTTGTCTTTGAATAGTTTTATTAAGAAAATATTTGAAATAAAATGTAGATTTTTATAAATAGATATAAGTGATTGCAGTTGAAAGAGTTTCTGAATAAATTTTAAAAGAAAAATAAGTAAATATTGTTATTTGTTTTGAAAATGTGTCAAATTTATTTTCACATAAGTGAACTGTCACACCGACATTAAAAGTTATTAAAAATGTGTTCAGTAATTATTTATTGTTTACACTTTTCATTTATAAGTTAATATTAATTTCAACCCCAGTGTCATCATTATCAAAGTTAAATATGGCTTTCATTAGCTATCAAAGTTCTCAGTCTTATTGTAAAACCTTATAATTATGGAAGATAGAAATTAGAAAGTGAGAAAA